>JANSLT010000004.1:3135000-3137500 GCA_029298825.1 Ophiostoma quercus
GGCGCGTGGCGGCTGAGGTCCAAGAGGGCCCCATCCAAGCGCAGGCTCGCCGTCGTCGTGGTTATGTAAGCCACGGCCAGGGAAGGCAAGCAAGGCAAGCCGCGGCCAGGACAAGGACGCACCAGGACCCACCCAGCCAGCCGTGGCCCATGCAGCAGGCCGTCGAGGGTAGGCAGGGCAGCTGGGGCGCCGAGGGTGGGCAGGCGCGTGGGTGGGCGTGGGGTGCGTGCTGGGCCTGTCTGGCTTTGGGCCGGCTGGCCTTGGACCGTCGAGGGTAGGCAGACCGTCGAGGGTAGGCAGGCCGTCGAGGGTAGGCTGGCGTGCGTGGGCGCTGGTCCATGGCGGCGTGGGACGGCTAGCTGGGCTGGGACGGGCCCCGCCGGCGTCGAGGGTAACCCGGGCGTCGAGGGTAGCCCGGGCGTCGAGGGTAGCCCCGTGGCAATTTTCCTGGATTTTACTAGTCGACGTGGAGAGGTTTTTATTTGGTTCGATTATTATTGTCTGTAATATTCTTCCCAACTTTTACCCTACCAAGCCCCTCGACTGGTCGCGTCGAGGGTAGGCAGCTTACAGGGCACTGGACCGCTAAGTGCGGCTAGTTACAGGGCACTTTGGCCGCTAGAGGCTGATTACAGGGCACTGGACCGCTAAAGGCTAGGGGTGTTTATGCCCTGAAGGAGAAAAAAGTGCCCTGTAATGCCCTGAGGCGCGCGCCAGCGTGGGGCTGGGGGGGTGCCTTGCCACCGCGGTGAGTCGTCTTCGCGCCCGCCCCGGCCAATAATTATGCGGAACTTTTGGGACCGCCGCAGAAGGGGGGTCCCAGGCACAAGTCGTCGTGCGGCGGGTGTGCAGGGACTGCAAGAAGAAAGAAAAAGAAAAGAGAAAAAGAAGGCGAAAAGAGCCGGCGGCGGGGGTGCGGCGGCCTACAGCGGTGGGCGGCGCACCTTACAGGCGTCTTTCAGCGCATGGTGCCTGTAATTATAGGGCATAATGCGCTGAAGCTTAGTGCTCTATGCGCTAAAGGCTAGGGGACGCAGACGCCTGAAGGAGAAAAAAATGCCCTGTAATGCCCTGAGGCGCGCGCCAGCGTGGGGCTGGGGGGGTACCTCCCCACCGCGGTGAGTCGTCCTCGCGCCCGCCCCCGCAAATAATTATGCGGAACTTTTGGAATCGCCGCAGAAGGGGGGTCCCAGGCACAAGTCGTCGTGCGGCGAGTGTGCAGGGACTGCAAGAAGAGAAAAAAAAAAAGTCTGGGTTCGAAAGAGCTCAGGCGCTCAGGAGGGGCCGTGCGGCTTGCCGCGCACCCCCCCTGGGCGGCGTCCTCCTTTGGGGGCGCTGTTCAGCTGCTATTACGAAGCACACCGTTCCATACTATGGCCGCGTCGTCCACCTGACCTGATGCCTCTCCCGGCCTAGAGCCGGACAAAATTGAGAGCTATCTCTCGGTTCAGGGAGGGTGGGTGTTCTGCGGCCAGTCCCACTATATTCCCGCCAGCGGTAACCCTCCTTAGGGGAACTTACAGCGGACGCCACGCATGGCTGCGGGGGGCTCGGGCCCCTGTATGCCCGCGTGCTGGGCTGTTTCTGGATGCATGGCGGTTTTTTACCTGCCGAGCGTACGAACAGCAACGGGAGATCCCGCCCCCAGAGAGAACGCTGTAAAGCTGATCCTCTGGGACGCGGCCTCCTCAAAGGACGTCCCGGTTGGCGCCTGCCCCTCTTCTGGGGCGGTGCGCCCGCCGACGGCGGCCAGGGAACACAGTTGAGGAAGGAGGATCGCCCAACGCGGCGTGCTCAGGCCCTAGGCCAGGGTGCGGCGCGCGGGGCGGCGCTTGGTGCGCTGTTGCAGCATGCTCTCGGGCGTGCTCCAGTGCACCGGCGCCTGCTCGGTTTCGATCGCTACGCGGGTGGTTCCCCACCCGCGGCCGCCTGAACGCCGCCCTTCGGGGAGGCTCTAGGGCGAAACGATGGTTACCTGGTTGATTCTGCCAGTAGTCATATGCTTGTCTCAAAGATTAAGCCATGCATGTCTAAGTATAAGCAATTATACGGCGAAACTGCGAATGGCTCATTAAATCAGTTATCGTTTATTTGATAGCCCCTTACTACTTGGATAACCGTGGTAATTCTAGAGCTAATACATGCTGAAAACCCCGACTTCGGAAGGGATGTATTTATTAGATTAAAAACCAATGCCCCTCGGGGCTCACTGGTGATTCATGATAACTTATCGAATCGCACGGCCTTGCGCCGGCGATGGCTCATTCAAATTTCTGCCCTATCAACTTTCGACGGCTGGATCTGGGCCCGCCATGGTGACAACGGGTAACGGAGGGTTAGGGCTCGGCCCCGGAGAAGGAGCCTGAGAAACGGCTACTACATCCAAGGAAGGCAGCAGGCGCGCAAATTACCCAATCCCGACTCGGGGAGGTAGTGACAATAAATACTGATACAGGGCTCTTTTGGGTCTTGTAATTGGAATGAGTACAATTTAATTCCC